>OZ016502.1:25105556-25115903 GCA_963966595.1 Physocephala rufipes
TCTAGCTCTAGTCGTTCTAGTCGTTTGAGCACCGACAATTTATAGGAATAACCAACCAACAATTTATAGGAATAAGGAATGAAACAAAGGTTTAAATTTTATTAATAAATTCTCTGAGCCGCGAGCGTTTGTTGGAATCCTTGCATACTCCCGTCAAACAATTCTATATTATTATAAAAAGTTTGGGAATAATAGGACAAATCAACGCCTTATCCATTGGGTACAAAAAGTCATTCCTCAATATCTCTCACACTATACCCCGTATCCCAATACGTAACGCCTACATTATTTATTCATTCATTCATTTATTTATTCATTTATTTATTTTAATGGATTTGGAAGCAACATGCTTATTTTCCCTTCACGTAAGCGAAATCTCGTTTGGAAATTCAGTAATCCAAAAAGTTCTGCAAAACGAGCTTTTGGAATTTTAAAGGAATCCGAGAAATCTCTTTGTGGTGTGGAAACCACACCACAGTCGCAGCATATTTCGATGGTCATGCGCAATGACATAACATATTATTAATAATTATTAGAGTTTTATGATTTCTCCAAAGATTTTTATGATTTCCAAAAAGATTTTTTATATTTGATTTGTACATATTTTTTTATTTTAAAAAAATTGGAAAAATTTTGTGAGTTTGCCCAAAATTCTTACCTTTTACTTTTTAATTGATGTTTCTTTCTCGTATCATAACAGCTTCTTTTCGATTTATACTTACGCAAATATTATTCACATTCAAAAGGATTCAGTTTAATCGAAACGATGTCACGAAAATGAAAAAAACTCATCTTTTGAGTTACAAAAATGATCTACTGCATTTATCATCGAACTCTCATAAACAGCGATAGCTACTCGAAAATTGACTTCCAAATGAGCAAGTTGTTTGTCTTTTAAACAATATCCATTCATTGACAGGGATGAAACAGCAATAACAAAACTTCGTCTTTCACCAACAATCAATCCATAATAGGTGACAAATCAGTTTGCTTGCATCACGCCTGCGTTCTTCGATTTAAACGACGCAAGAAGAATGTAAGAAATTAGAAGATTGTTAAGGTTTGACATCTATATGAGTTTAAAAATTACTCTGAATATTAATATTAATATTATATAAGTCACAGCCTAAAAAAATTTGCTTGTTATCGATGCTTGATTTCGACTAATTATCGGAAGGGAAATAAATTTACGTATGCTTTCCTCAGGGAGAATGTTGCACAAATTAAGCCCAGAATTCATAAGGCCCTCCCTCCACTCTCTCCTCTATAACAATAATTTTTGCCCATTTTTTTATTAATTTCAAGTTTACAGTTTGTGATTTCCTCTCACTGCGTTGCACGATTATGCAATTTGCAATATCGACAAAACTCATAATGACATCACACTGATACTCAAGATCGCGCTTCGCAGCGACCAATTTCAATTAATGGATGGATAAACAACTCAAGTGTTAAGCGCATGAAGTTTTGGCGTCAGCAGCGGTAACGATTTGAAAAAGAACCAGAATGATTAATGTGTGGTAGAAGCGGTATCTAAAGGGTTAGTTGGTACTAGGCAGGACACAATAAGAGCTGACTAGTTGGTGGTTGGTCGGTAGGTAGGTCTTAGCTATAGGGCACCGACGCTGTCAGCCAAGCGTCAAACAATATACATTCTTAACCGTAACAGCAAAAACAACACAGAACAACAAAAAGTATCGTCACCTCTCGCGCGTTCGTTAAGTTGAATTAAATAAAGAAATTTAAAATTTTCTGATGAATGTGGGTTCAGCATGAACAAAGATACCATACTAGACCATCGTTTAATGTTTGTTGTTGCTTTTGAGACGCGTTTTTTTTAATGGGAAGGAAAACCAACAGAAGGTGAACAAATAACCTAAGCTTATATTAATGTATACCTGACATTGTGGTACTAGTGATGGTGCTTAGGTTGCTTCGGTCACCGTTGTTCCTGTTGCTTTTGTTCTTGCTGTTGTTTCATCGGTTGCTTTGCTCCTTCTGTTAATTCTTTTGTTTTTTTCCGATAATGCATACAATTTTAATTCTTGTTCTTGTTGTTAACCAACAAAAGATGGTGGTAACGATGACGATGTTGGTAATGGTAATATCGTTTATGATGACAATGAAGATAAGTGCGCATGATGAATCGGGTAACTTGAACTTTATCGTTTTTATAGATTCTCAGAAATAAACACTTGAGGATACACAACAATCGAAGCGTCCTGAAAAGAAAAATTTTGGGTTTATTTTTTGTATGCATTCATCTAAGTATGAATCTATGTATGTATGTCTATTTGTTTATATGTATGTACGCAATAATACATTTTTGATATCTCATTATTAAAGATTAGCTTGTGAAAAGAAATCCAGCTTGAAGCCCTTGTTTCTACCCCTTTTTATGACATGATTTGTTCTTGTGCACGGTGATTGTCTTGCACATATTGTCTCGTTTCCGGTTTCTTTGTGATTTTGGTTTTAATACTATTTTAGTGCCGGACTATCTCGTCGTATCGTATCGGTGCAAAGACTACTTTTTCTAAGAATTATTTTTATATAATATAAATATCTAGATATATAATACATATAATACCTGAGATATTTTAGGTTTCATTATTTGGCCCGTTGGTCGAATTAAGGTTTTTAGTTTTAGTCGACTAATTATTGAATTCGTTTATTTATTTATTTATTTATTTAACATGAAATTTGGCGCGGATATTCTTTATCATAATAGTTTGTTTGGGACTGAACAAAATCCTATCGGCAATCGCTACCGCCTGCTTTTCATAGTTAATATTAATTTTACAATATTTAGAATTTTATAGTTTATTTCATCTAAAATCACAAAAGTAGCAAGGCATTAATCAGACTTTACCATTTTATAGTTAATTTTGAAGATAAAATTACATAACTAGGTTAACCGTGTCGGATATTAGCATATCACAAAAAATGGGCATGGACCGCCCACTGATTATTAGGAGCTTGAACTGATTATTTTTTACTTGTTTTTATTTATATATTAAATAAGTTATGTATGCAATTTATTATCTGTTTAGTTATTCAATTATTAATTTTTCATATTTATTCATTTAAATTATTCATATTTATCCTTTTATTCATTTATTTATATACTTAGACATTTAATTATTTATTCTTATTGTATCATTTACTTATTTTATTTATTATCTAAATAATTGATTATTCTATTACATGTTTATTAATTTATTAATTTATGAAATATTTATTCGTTCTTTCGCTTTGTGAATTAATTATTTATTTATTATTTTATGTATTCATATTAATTATTTGACCACTTATTAATTTTTAAGCCAGGAGTTAAATAAATAAATGAAATCTAAATTTCTATATGTTAATTAATTAATTAAAAATAATACGGTGGTAAATAAAAATGGTAAATAAGATTAATTCATTTTTGAATACTTCATTAATCACCTTCATTCATTATTCCATATTCAATCATCAGAATATTCAGCATTCATTCTTTTAACACCAATTCTCTTCATTTTGTTTCCTTAGTTTCGTTTATCTCACCCTTCTTACCGCCCCGTTACTTCTTGTTCTTCTCACGACCGTTTATTCTTTTTGTTTTTCTTCTGCAACTGTTTCTAACCCATGACTTTCTTTCTCTTAAATTTGCATCTGATGCCCGTCAAGCACACATACACACACTCACGCGCAATACACAAGAGTCACACAAGAAGCGTCATCATTGTCAATATCATCATCGTAAGAACTTTCATTTGTGCGCGATGGTCTTGCTGCTGCTGCTGCTGCTGCGACTGCTGTTATTGTTGCGACTACGAATCTACTAAGACTGTGATCATGGTCATGGTCGGTGCTAATAATGATGAGCACGATGATGATGATGGCGATAATGATGATAGTGGCGATGGTTTTCTTGAAAAGCTTCTGCATAGCACGCAACCAGCTCAGTTATGAACAAGAACGTGACGCTTTAGGATCGTCTTCTCGTTCCGGTTAAAAACTTCTGTGGTTTGGTCTGCATTATTTAAAGTGTTAACAAACGAAAAGTGGTAGATAAAGAGCAAAAATATATTCACAACAATATAATTGAAATAAAAGTATATTGTTCTGTGAGCAAATTTCAAGGAGTTGGTGTTGTTTAAGAAAAGTATGTTCAAAAATTGTTTGAGTAATTAGAAAAAGAAGGAGTCTTTAAAAAAGTACTTGAATTTGTTTAAAACAATAAATAAACAACAGAAGTTATGGATGAGAATTGAAAAAAACAACAACGACAAAACGGCGGTGACGATTAGGAAGGTTCTGTAAAAATCACGTTCAAGGACCACGTACGAATGTGTCATTCATGCGGTTAAAAAATAAGTTAGAGGTGTCTGGCGAGGAGGGACAAATATTTCAAAAAAAATAATAAATACATAAAAGCAAACTGTGCAAAAAAAAAATCACAACGAAAAAAGAACTTCAAAGGCTCGTTGCTAAATCATTATGTGCATTACATCGCGTCATGCCATATCGTGCCGTGCTGTGACTGCATTACGTCGCGCCTCCTTGGTTATGAAGGAATGCAAGAGCAAGAGCAAGATCAACGACGATTTAAAAATCAGTTAACAAAAAAAAATTATCGTTAGAACCGTAAACTTGCGATTGCCTTGGTTATAATGGTTCACATTATTATTGCTTTAGTTGCTGCTAAAATACCTTCTAGCTGTTGTTGTTGCTGTTCTTGTTATTGTTGTTATCTTTCGTCGATAGTGTCTTTCAACGGGCTAACTATCTTAAAGCTTTTGATGTTGGTGTTGTTTCTATTTATTCTCGTTGTGTCTGGTGGTTATTGCCTCGGTTCTCTTCTTATTCTTTTCCTTTTCTCTTCTTCTTTTTCTTCTTGCTGTTGTGGTTTAGTGCCTTTCTCTAATTGCGATTGCATTTTCGCGGTCTCAGAGTCTGCTTATTCTAAAATGCACCACGCCGCCTTAAACCATTCACACAAGCAAACACACACACCAACATACACACAACGATATTCTCTAAGGTTCTTTGCTTTTATTGTTTTTATTATGTTTCCAGTGTGATATAACTGCTTCTTGTCGTTGTTGTTATCACTGACGTTGTTCTTGGTTCCAATGTTGTTGTTTGTGTTATTATGTTATTGTTGTTGGTGTTGTTATTTAATAATCGCTTTCCGCATGGTTTTCAGAACTTTATACAGGTCGGCCGACCGACTCTTTTGAAGTTCTATTGTTTACCTTTTTGTGGTTTTGTTTTCTTCCTTGTGACAAAAGTATGTGCGGTGGTTGTTCTTTTGTGGCTCGTCTTTAAGGTGGCTTTCTTGTGGTTTAACGCTTAGCACGCGTCGAATAAGTCGATGAAAGAAAGCATATGTTTAATATGTATGAGCTGATGTTGCTCATGTGTAACATTTGTTGCTAGCCCACTCACTCGCTCGTTGGCTGATCGGTATTAAATTGTATATTATATAATATACTAGGCATATATTGTACATATGTATATTTATATATGAAATTGTGCAGACAATATAAAATACAATTTTCTTCAGAGATTCTTACAAACCCAATTGTTGTCGTTCTATACATTGTTGTTCATAAAGTTTCCTTAAAAAATCGCCAGATTAACGGTATTCTATGAAGTGTTAAGCATCACAACATTGTCTGACAGTTTGAAGAAATAATAAGGAGTAGATAGAGAGAAGCAGAAAATAAATGGCTGTGTATGGATCTATGTACGTGTGCCTGTGTGCGTGTGCTTTTGTGTATACTCGTACTTATATTTCGAATGTTTTCCTTTAGTACACGAGATATTCTTTTGCTGAGAAAAAGTTTTTAAAGATATTTAATAAAGGAAGTCAACGTTTGCTTGGGGCCGGAATGGTTAACGTTTTCAAAAGTTAACGTTTTCAAAAGGCAGGAAAAATGGAAGGATATGAAGGAAAGAAGAAGAAAATAAGGGAAGAAAGAAGAAGAGAAGAAGGATGGTAGAAAATAATGTATTTCAATAAAAAATCACTTTAGGTTGGATGGCCTTCAAAATGTTAAAAAGCTTTAATTTCATTCTTACTTCCTTCAAACCCTAACTTTCTTCATTCCATCCTTCTATTTATCAGGATTTAATTAATTAGAAATTAAAATGTTGAATTAATGTTGTCGAGTGTTAGAATTAATTAAAACTCTGTTGAAACAAAAACAGTAATAACTTTTGGAAATTTTCTAGGAGTATTCTTTTTGGCTTTTTATCAATTGCTCATTTATTGAATTAAACTGAATTAAATACTATAAAACAGATTAGAAAATAAGCATACATTGAGAATTTATTAACGGTTGTTGTCGGAAATTTTAATTTTGGTAATATAGTGGAAATTGTTAAAAACTACTTGCGGACGTCTGAGTAATTTTTCACAACTTTATTCTAATCTTTGCTCGCAGTGATCGCTTTGACATGCCATAATAATTTGATTAGTTTTCTTCAATTAAGGTTTTTACCAAAATGTTCATGCATTGCATTTTGATATTAATACCAGCACAAGAAGAATTTGCGTTTGGTGGAACTAAAAACCCTTTGAATTCAAGCATTCGGAATTGGTCATTTTTTACAAACCATTGAATTCAAATATATAAAAATGTGTTTCAAAATTCATGGGAATCAAATTTTCAAGAATCAATAACATGTAAATTTCAGAGGCCTTGAAAAAGTTGCTTCGAAAAATGTAGGCGTTTATCAATAAAATGACTGTAATATTGAATTCTGGATTTTTTAGCAGTGCATGATTAACGGTATTCATTACAAATTTCCCGTTATATTTCATTATTTAATTTCAACACATTTTTCTCATTATACTTCATATTTTAAATGAAGGAGCTATTGGTGTATGGTCATAGAAGTCAATTATGCGATTCATCAAAATTCCATTTAGAGAATATCAAGCTTTCCTTGCCTTGTCGAGTCAGCGAACATCATGATCTCGGATTTTAAGTGAATTTTACATGACCTCTGAAAATTTTATTATCCCCTTCTAATACATTTGTTTTTGATGGTTAAAAAAAGTAATTTTGTCATTTTGTGGAATGTAAGTGTTATTAAATCCTATTTAAAATTATAATGCATCATACACGCAAGGTCGTAAAAAACGACTTCTTTAAAGAAAGTCACGAAATTTTCATTTACTTTAATATCCACGACGTTAGCACATCGACGTTAGCACATCGAGCACATTCTGAAGAGGGAAAAAGAAAATTAATCACTGACTTGAATTTGCGCGCAAATTCTCGTTTTAATTAAGTAAATACTAAACTTAATCTCGTCTTGCTTTTCAGCCTCTTTCGCTTGGCACTTTTCTTCAATATTACGAATATCGACCACCATGGTAAACTACTAGTAATCAGAACTTGTGCGGTCTGCACGGGTCGATCGAGAAAAAGAAGAAAAAAATTAACGAACTGTTCGTGTTCGTTTCAGTTTGATTAGTGTTCACTTTTTTCTCTGAATTTGTTGCTGTCTCTTTATTGTGTTATTGTTCTTCTCTTTCTTCCTCTCTGTCTCCCTAGCTATCTTCGTATCTTCTAGTTTTTGTTCTTCATCCATTTCTAAGTCATTTCCATGGTTTTTCGTATTTTTTGTTCGTAATTTCTGTAGGATAATTGCAAGCACGTTCTTAATGAAAGTGGTCTAGCCGCGAATGGCACTGGGACTGACAATGGACTTAGTTTTCTACCTCATCTTTGCCTTCTTTTCTTTTTTCTTCTTCCTCCCTTAAGTCTTCTGTTTGCTTCTTTTCTTTTTTTATTATTGTGTTTATTTTTTTTAGAAACGCATCTAGATTTATTGATTTTTTTATAGTGTTTCTTGAATGATTGAATGAATGTACGGCGTATGTTGCCCGTCAGAATGACTGGGTTTGTGCTGATGTAAATTCTGTTCCGATTTTAGTATCCGTTCTTTTGCTCTACTGCGTTCAATATTAATTATTTTATTTTATACGTTATTCTTTTGGTCTCTATTTTGTTTTTCGTCTCGCTTACAATTTTTTCACACTGGGTTAAAACTTTGTAGTTTCATTTGACCTATTTTGTTGTTGTAATTTTACTATCTTTTCTTGCTGTTTCCTGTTTTTCTTCAATGATTGGCAGTTTCCTTGTTTTTTTATTTGAGGCTAATGAAAGATTTAAGCAACAAACTTGATATTTTGGTAGGGTTTCTTGCTTTGGATAGCTGCTGTTCTTTTTGTTAAGAATTCCTTCCTCTATTTTATAAGCAGAGCAAGTTGTCAATAAAATATATTGGAAAAATTAGAAAATATAAGTGGATTGAACTTATTGACACATTCAAATATTGAGGAAAATCTTAAATTATGTAATTTTCAAGAAAATTACATGTTTCAGAGTAAATTGTTTGCTCAGGTATGTTTATATATATATATATATATATATATATATATATATATATATATATATATATATATATATATATATATATATATATATATATATATATATATATATATATATATATATATATATATATATATATATATATATATATATATATATATATATATATATATATATATATATATATATATATATATATATATATATATATATATATATATATATATATATATATATATATATATATATATATATATATATATATATATATATATATATATATATATATATATATATATATATATATATATATATATATATATATATATATATATATATATATATATATATATATGTATATATATATATATATATATATATATATATATATATATATATATATATATATATATATATATATATATATATATATATATATATATATATATATATATATATATATATATATATATATATATATATATATATATATATATATATATATATATATATATATATATATATATATATATATATATATATATATATATATATATATATATATATATATATATATGTATATATATATATATATATATATATATATATATATATATATATATATATATATATATATATATATATATATATATATATATATATATATATATATATATATATATATATATATATATATATATATATATATATATATATATATATATATATATATATATATATATATATATATATATATATATATATATATATATATATATATATATATATATATATATATATATATATATATATATATATATATATATATATATATATATATATATATATATATATATATATATATATATATATATATATATATATATATATATATATATATATATATATATATATATATATATATATATATATATATATATATATATATATATATATATATATATATATATATATATATATATATATATATATATATATATATATATATATATATATATATATATATATATATATATATATATATATATATATATATATATATATATATATATATATATATATATATATATATATATATATATATATATATATATATATATATATATATATATATATATATATATATATATATATATATATATATATATATATATATATATATATATATATATATATATATATATATATATATATATATATATAATTATATATATATATATATATATATATATATATATATATATATATATATATATATATATATATATATATATATATATATATATATATATATATATATATATATATATATATATATATATATATATATATATATATATATATATATATATATATATATATATATATATATATATATATATATATATATATATATAATATATATATATATATATATATATATATATATATATATATATATATATATATATATATATATATATATATATATATATATATATATATATATATATATATATATATATATATTATATATATATATATATATATATATATATATATATATATATATATATATATATATATATATATATATATATATATATATATATATAATATATATATATATATATATATATATATATATATATATATATATATATATATATATATATATATATATATATATATATATATATATATATATATATATATATATATATATATATATATATATATATATATATATATATATATATATATATATATATATATATATATATATATATATATATATATATATATATATATATATATATATATATATATATATATATATATATATATATATATATATATATATATATATATATATATATATATATATATATATATATATATATATATATATATATATATATATATATATATATATATATATATATAT